>BMAO01032050.1:127177-164990 GCA_019973975.1 Trichonephila clavata
TTCTTTTTACTTAATATTTTTTTCATGTAACGTGTACAAAAAGAATAATTTCATAAAGAAAATGTACTTTTTAATGAAATACTTGCAAAGAATAGTTGTCAGATGTTATTTTTTACATGTCAAACCTTTATTAATAACAATATTAAATGAAAATATTTTTAAATAAAACAAATTTTTAGTTCAATGCGTTAATAATTTGTGTTCTACTTCAAGTGTTTTCTCAAAAGCATGCAAATATTTAAAAAAAATCTGTTTTTCAAAATTTCCGCTTTTTGTATTTGGATGCTTTGATACCTGTACATTTTCAGTTATCATTTTAGTTTTACTTGACACAGACTCTTCTCAAAACAGGAAATTATTATATTTTTTAACTTTGAAGTAATTTGTAAATATAAATAACCCAAAAAGTTATAACTTGAAAAATCACCGTGACTTATTTATAAGAATTTACTGATGCGTAAAACAGAACTATGGAAAAATTGGGAAAATAAATGTTAATTAGTTTTATTTTAACTGACTTTTCGGTGTAACAGTCAACTCATTTAAAATGGTGATTCATGAATTGACTGTTTACAGATATAAGATTTTTATCAAATTCTCTAATCTATTGAATAAAAAAAGTATCATTGCGGGAAATTTATACAGCTTTTGAACGAAGAGAGTGTATCCAATTATTTCTTTTATAAATAAATTCTTGGTAATTTGCAAGAAAAAATTCAAATAAAAAATAATAGCAAAGGAACACATATATCGAAACAACTTTTGTGAGTTGTCACAGAATTTTGGTAATCCCTTTGAAAGGTAATTTTAAGCGCATCTTTTCTATCCGATGGGGAAAAATTCAAACAGTTAAAAAAAAAGTAATTGATTACTTCGTTTTGCTTTGTGGCAACGATAATTTTATATACTGATTTATTTTTATTCAATCGATTGTTGTATGTAACGTTATCGTCTGATTTTTTGTTGTTGTTTTAGTAGTTGTTCTATATGTTACGTGGTTTAGTTTGTTTATAAAATGACGGAAGAAAAATTTGTAATGTCTCTGTGTATGTGTTTTCAATTAAACAATACGGATCTTTATAAGAAAAATATGACAATTTTAAAAGAACAAATGCAAAACAATACACAGCTCCAATCAAAGACTTGCGAAAAATTAAGTTCTTCAATCCATTCTGTGACGCATTGTTTTTTGTGTCTCATTTCTTTAGAGATTATAGTGGTTATTTTTTCATTTCTTCCTTCTCGTTTCCGTCAAAATGACAAGGTAAGATTTCACTCTCAATCTTTCGGGACCATGATATTTCCGAATTCCAGTGTTCTAAAGTAACATATCAAAAAATTCTTTTCTAAAATTTAATCCTTAATTTACATATCCAATGTGGCAATATCAGACTATTTTTAATATATTTGGATAAAGATTTTATTTTCAATTAGTCTCTTTTAATTACACTTAATTCTATACAATTTTCTTGAATAAAAATAGGCACTTTTTTCTGTTTTCTTCGAAATTATGCAAACATTTGCAGGTTTAGAAAGCATTCATTATTTTAAAGTAAAATAAATACCGGATACGTTTTGTTGTTTTTGTAATTTTAGTTTGTAGAAGAATTCAGAATTCAAGATCTGAAATTTTTGAACACGCATTCAAAGTTTTAGTTTCTTTAGAAACAAATATTTTGCTAACCTCCTTACAGAAGAAAAAAGGAAAGCTGTTTGTGCATAACAAGGACTTTTTCGAATGTAACTGAGCGGCATTATTTCGATGAACGGGAAGTGCCCCCCCCCCCATCATTTTAAAATTCTTTAATTATCTTTATTTCCATGGAAAAGAATCGATACTTAATGAATGAACACGTAAAAAGATTTATAGGTGTACATTAACAAGCGCAATAGTTATGCGTTTTCTTAAGAATATTTTTAAAGAATATGATACGTACATCTTATGATCTTAGAAGAAAGAACATTACTTCTAATACTTGTATGTGGATTTTCAAAATTCATTTCTGAATTTATTTATGAACAGTATACCTGGAAGTTTATATATTTGTTCTGATATACTTCTGTATTTAATATATTATTTGCTCTAATATAATAAAGTAATTATAAATTGGTGAAAAGACATCACAGAACCATAAGATAAATTTTAGAAGGCCGATTCTTCTAAAACTACACAGAAAAAAATGACTATTTCCAAGCACAGAAGCCTACTTCGGCCACTTAATTTTCAATTGAAAGTGATGAATCATAATTAACTGGACCGAGCATTCGAACAACTTACATTTATTCTATTATAACTTCCTTTTTAGAATGACATCATAATTTTTTGTTTAATATTTTGATTTTTTTATGTTATCCACTTTTTATTGCACCAAAGGGCCTCTGTTTCAGTCAAGTGCCTCTTGATCACTTTTCAAAATTTTTGTAATCATATAAAAATATGTCATATATTATATTTAACAAAAAATCATAGATGAATAAATATATTTTTCGCACGAAACAGTTTTTCTTAAAAAAATACTTTACTGGTAAAAGTAAGCATTCTCTTTTTTTACAAAATATTTTACAATGAAAAAATGGCAAAGTAGTCTGAAAGAAAACGCTACTCAAAAAGATGGGAATGGTGTTCAATAAAAGTGATTAAGTCCTTCGCTGATATGAAGGAAATATGTCTCCAGATAATGCTGATCTAATATTGCTAAAAGACATTGTTAAAGAACAAATGAAATTATAGTTTGGGCTGAAAACTTTCTTGTTGGTCACATTGCTATACATATTTTTTCAGGGAATTCTGATTGTGATCTTCTTGTTCCACAGGTCATAACATGTATTGATGATTAATGCATCCTGATGGATGACAATACTCAGTATCATCAAGCTAGGCTTGTTGATGAAAATCTTGAGATCCAATTTATGGAGCGAATAGAATGGCCAGCTAGTCTTTGCACCTTAATTCGATAGAACATTTTTGGGCTATCCGGATAGATGCGTATCTGTCTTAACCTTCGTCTGAGGTCATTGATTGAGCTGGAGATGCTCCAAATTTGGACGTTGTTTCCCATTTCTAATGTCTGACAATATAACTAACAGTATGGAAAGTCGATACCACCAATACATCCCAGTAATACGTTGAAACATTTTTTATTAAAAACTTATTTATTTTTCTTACAAAAATTTCTGACTGACTTCTTTATCTCAATTCATAAGAAATTCAACAAACACACAACTCTGTTTAAAACATAATTGTTCAAAATATCATGTATTTTATGCTTCTTTGTCTTTAAAATGGATATCAAGGAATGGCTGCAGCTTAAGTTTTGGAAATTATCGAATTTAGTAGCCAAACTAAAAAATAAAAGTTTATTGACAAAATTAAACTGTTCATTCCCTATTCGGGTCATTAGCACTGATACAAATATAAAGGAGTTAAAATAAAAAAAAACTTTTTAACGGTTGAAAACTCTGTTGGACTCAGAAAATTATTCGATAGAATGAATTACCTGTTGTAGTCTAAATGCTTACAAGCTTTAAAAATCTCTATGGTCTTCGATGTATAAAAATATCTGCTGCACGCTTCTGTATAAAGTTTTAAGGCTCTGATTGTTTTTAAACACGTGTCGTGCAAAGCAACAATTATCTGAAAAATTTACAGGCTTTCTCTTTCCAACAACAAAGTTTTAAACCGTCTGCTCAGTTTGAGTCACATCAGAGAATCTCAAATTTTTGTATCAAAACTTATGACATAACTGAACACATAAATCGTTCATTTAAAGAAGGAGAAAAAGAAAAGGAGAAAATATTCCTTAAAGGGGCCTTTCGCTCCGTAATATACTTGAATCTTACAGTTTAAGTAGGCTGTATATATCAAAGCTTTAAAAACATATTTATAAAAACAAGAAATTGAAAACAAACTGAAAGAAAAGAAGAAAAAAAAAATATCACTTGAACATTTGGAAAAGGATAACGATTAAAAGAGAAGTTATTTATAGGTTTAATTTAAATAAAAAAAAATCAAATCCACACAGGTTTTATGAACAATACAGACATCATAATAAATATTATTTAAAATACTACAAAAGCAGATTTATAATACGTCAATAAACTACGCTGTCTGCTCAACTGAAATACGAGCAAATGCAATAATTTTTTTGTATTCGCGAGTACAGTACCATTATTTTTTCCCCTTCATTTGACAGCTGGAGTAGATGACGTTAGATAGTTCTATCCTTCACCAACTGATTACACAGACGATAAAAATTGGATAAATTTAAAGACCTCTGATAATTGCTCCAACCAATTTATTATTATCGTTTTGTCAATAATTGTGTATTATGTTACCGATGTACGGGATTCCTTTTATTCTAAGATAGGGATATCATAATAATATGGGGTTTGTAAGAAATTTAATAATCCTGTTTTTAAAATTTTGAAGAGTAAATTTGACTTTTTTCTATATAAATACACTAACTAGATAGACAATTAATTGACGTATCGTAATTAAAAAATAAATAATATGAAAGAGATCAGGGGAAGATCTAGCAGTTTTCCCGATCAAAACAAAATTATAAAATGCCTCCTTTTCCTCCCCACGTTAAAAATTTCTATAAAAAGAGATCAATTGTTCGTAGATACAAACCCATAAAAATTGAACTCTTGTAAATGAGAAAGAGCATTAAAATAGCTCTAATTTTTTTCTCTAGTAATATTATGTTAAAATATTTTTAGGATTGAGACTGATCTATAAAAAAAATTCATTCCCTGAAAAAAAATTATATGATTTTTATAAAATCTTTTTTTTTTGTGGGAAGTAAGTTCCCACCACCCACTGGGAGTTATTTTAAAGGAGGTCATCTTATGGTTTGCATTTCTTTTTTACATTGCCTGATATTTTAAAACATAATTTGTAAATACTAAAATAAACTGGAGAAACTATAACTTAAATATATTTTGTGCAATCAAAAATTTAAGAATTTATACTTATTAATTTCCAAGAAATTTCAGAATACAGGGATCAATACTTTGCGGTACATTACAAGATGAATAAATGTATCTTATTCTCTTTTTCATGTGCTTTAGTAGAGCACAAAAGGCAATATCTATTTATTTTGTTTGTCAAATTTGTATATACTAGTCACCAACATGTATCAATCGTATATTATCTGGAACAATTTTCTGGCTACCCAGGAAATTTACAGGTCATTTACGACTTGAAAATCCGGATATCAGTAGTCGTGCTAGTCGAAGTGCTAAAGGTACTAATCAAAGGTGAGGGAGAGAGTGAGGGAGTGAATATTAACGTCATAATATTCAGCTACATGAGGGCTTTTGGCGATGGACCTCGCAATTTTGAACCATGGTTAAATGACGAGTACGACACCTGAGCTCTGACACCCCCTCTCCTAACTTCCTCACCACATCAAAAGGAGAACGTTTGAGCTTTGACAGATTAAATGTGCATCACTCCTTTCACGACGGGTCTTCAGAAGCACGAGGTTCAAACTTGGTTACCGCAGCGACATTGAGTTAATAACACTAGGCAACAAAAAATAACATTTTGTCTGTTTCCTAGTTTTAAATAATCTATTGTTACTAATTCTGGGTTGAAAAAAACGAATATGTAAATGAAATTTATTTATTAGCTCTTGTTTTTAAGATATACAAAAACCCATCCATCAATTAATGGGTAAATTTGAAGAACAAAACATTACTAACTAATAAATACAACAAGTCATGTTTTAAGAAACAGTGTTCTTATCAGAAATCAGCAGTAATTTTTAGTGTATTTCTCATGAACATTTCCTTTTGGATTGCCTCTTGTGATGTCGAAACCCGAGTATCTCTTATAACTGTCCAGCAATAGACTGCGAGCATTGCCTCATCCCAACGACCCTGATATCTACGTTCCATTGCTGCGATATCTTAATGAAACCTTTCACCGTGTTCATCGCTTACAGCTCCACGGTTCTTAGGGAAAAAATCAAGAGGGGAAATGTAAAAAATGGAATTTTAGAAACATATTGCCTCCTAAGACATGGAACTTTTGTAGTAGTTTTTTCCACCAACTTTTGATTGTTCTCATCTTTTTTGCTGCTTAGAAATCATCGTACCACACTTTTAAAGACTACTTTCTCTTTTCCTTCCAGAATTAGATCAAAAGCCTTCATTATTTTGCGTATTTGAGAGCCCACGGTGATTCCCTCCTTAATCTTTGCATCACTCAATCTTAGGAATTTTGATCCAAGGTATTGGAAAGCCACTCCATAAAATCCCAATGGATTTTACAAAGTTTCATTAATTCCAACTTAATGTGCAGGGGTGGAAGTAGAATGTCATCTGGGTTTACTAGAGGATCATTTGGGGCATTTCTCTCACCGGGTTTTAGATTTCTGGATTGCATGTAGTGCGATTTTCGATATCTACTGTTCAACAAACACAGAAAACAGCATTACTTAATAGGAATAACTGTATTTCCATGAGTAAAGCAATGACTTTCACCAAAGATCTTTCATTTATTATCCTCGTATTTTATTAATTCTAGAAGTAATTTCACATTTGCATAAGTTTCCTTACGTGAACGGAATGTCCGATGGGAATGTAAGGAAGAAGGCTGCCATTATGTAGTAATATTGTATTCAAACTAAGCTTGGAAGAGTCTGTAAACAACCTCCAGTTATTTGGATCATAACTGATGTTCATGAAATTCATCAAGCCGTTGACATCAATACGTGCAACCACATGTTCTATCTTCTCAAAGAAATGAAGAAGATTCTGTTCACGAGTCCTGTACTCTGTAAACTTGACGCCTGGAGGAGTAGATTGCATTGCTGCAGTCTGGTTGACAGAAGCTCTGCCTTCTGTTTCGGCAAGTCAAGATATCTTACAAGGTCACTGGATTCTGCTTGTTGTAGTCTGTGGGGAATCGTTACTTGAATCGTGCTCTATCGTCTTTGTTCTACTGACGCTTTAGGTTACGCTCCAAACACACCTGCAGAGGTGGCGCTGTTACGTGTCTTTCGTACAAGTTAAAAAAGGATTCTGAGATAAATTATTCCATCTACCCGCTTAAATGAACATTGTAATGATTATACACAGAAAATAAAGATGAGTGAAAATTTAGCTATTTATGAGAAAGAAAGAGTTCCTATTCTTAAAAACAAGAGCTAATCTGAAGTTTTTATGGTGAATTTCGTTTTTAAAGGGCTAAAATACTTCATAATAAACTATTTTTGAGCCTGAAACATTTTTGGTGTTGCCTAGTGTAATTAGGCATCGTAGTAATAAATCTTTGTGAGTGATAGTCAATCATTAAAATATTTTCATTACAATTTTTTTCTAATTAACAAAGTATTTTAAAAATTCAACCTTGAAATTTGTCACTCAGAACAGAGATCCGGTTTATTCGGACATGGGGCAGCTCCTGAGATGATAAATCGAATGAAAACAAATGGAAGCGTAAAAAATTCAAGAAAAGAATAATGAGGATAAATCGAATATTTTTAACAATGATTGTCACAAAACAAGTTAACATATATTAACCAAATTGTAAATTTTTAAATTGCTCTTGTGTGCAATCAGCAGAAAACTTTTTTCAATCGTGAAAAATTTTAACATTTTGATATTGTGCAAGAAAAAAATTGGCGACAATATATGAAAATTGATAACATCTAACAGAATACTTTGTCATGTTTTAACAGGTGTAGAAGAAGAAAATGCATTATTATTCAAGGTCAAATGACTTAATGGTCAATGGCCTGGCATTTGTTTAATATATTTATTCAAGTATTTCAAAATATATTTTCTATGACATTTTGTTATAAAATTATCCAAAAAGAAATGTTGTAAAGAAATTTCCAGATCACAAAATTAGTTCAGTAAGAAAAAAAAATGTGAATATTAAAATTTTTCTTAAAATCGAAATTGAAAAAAAAGTTGCTTTTACGGTTAATATAAATGATTACAGTAAAATTATTTTTCTTTTATTCGCAAGCGATCAATCAAACGAACATTATTTCTCTACATAAAAATGGATGTTTGTAGACCTCGTTTCACTCCAACATCGTTCAACCGATTACTATGAAAATTGGCATGTATATGTATTTTTTGTGAAGAAGGTTTTTGGGATATTCTCTTTGTTGCAGCTCCCCACCAGGTGGCGCTATAGCATATCAACTTCTGCACGGTTCAATCAATCGTCAAGTTGCCAACATGGTCGACAAAAAGGATGCCAACTTGGCTCTATCGCCGACATTTCGCTATGTTTCCATTAAATCGCCATTATAATGCAAGGAGCGGTGCTGCTTGAAAATATTACAATTTTAACATAAAATAAATGCAATAGAAAGTAATATTAACGCATTATGCATTCCAGATATAAAAAATTTACACTATTGTAAGCCTTCGTTACACAAAATTTGTAACGTTATTTTTGCTGAGCAAAGATGACCTTAGAAAGGTTTTTAAAAAATTGACCCACAAGAGAGTTTATAAATAAAAAAAATTCCTTTATATCAGCTATTAGACCTACAGACTTAAAATTTAACAAATGTGACTTTTTGTTCAGCTGAAATATACAACAGACTCTTTTTTTTTTTAATTTGCAATTTGCGTAAAATTAACTCATTAAAAACTTCTTTGTCCTTTAATCTGTTTTGTTTAATTTTTCAATTCACCTGCACGAAGAATGGGTGTACCAGCTAGTATTCCTATAAAACTGAATGCGAGAAAGAATGATTAAATTATTTTAAATAAACTCGTAGATGTCTAAGGTCTCATGATGTAAGAGAATCAAAATTTTTGTCAGGCATTGCTTTTATCGTTCAGTATATGCACTCAAAAATTCAATTAAAGACAGATGGAACAGATGGCATTTGCCTCTGAATGCAAGGCTTCCGACAAAACCACTTTCCCGCTTAGGCACGCTAGGCATATGCTTATGGCGCAAAAGATTTGGGGGCACAAAAATTGGAGGGGAAAAAATTTAAATTACAAGTAAAATTTAAATTTAAAGTACCACCATCAAGCGAATCATTAGAGAACCATTTATGCCCTTAAGAAAGTTAAGACTGAAATGAGATCTACTATAGAAAAAGAAAAGCTTAACAGTTTGATGTGGCTATGCACTCAAAATGATATTGCAATGGAATTTGCTTGTAATGATGTCATCAATGATGGTACGATGATCAAAGTTTAAAAAAACCTTTGTTGTGCAAGCACAATAACAGTGACTCAACAACGAATAAAGATGTCATAAAGTAAAAGACAGTAAAATGATAAGTAATGAAAAGATGATAATTAGCAAATTGAAAACAGTTCATACAATAATGTATACTCGATATGTTATTGCAAACGATTTTATGAATTTACTGTACTAATTTACAAAAGGGGGGGGGGGAGGTGATGCAGTAAGGTAAGAAATGAATAAGAGTGACCAAATCACGCCACTATCCTTTCCTTACGGCTGCCAGTTCCCAGTCCAAGACACGGCGAATCCATAGGTGGTAGATAATGGAAAAATTCTTCAAAAAGCAAAAACAAATTAGGGCAAAAGAGTAACAGACTTAAGAATAAATCCCTCCCGAACCAAACCTTGCAAAGTAAGAGTTAAGAAGGGGGAGGGTGCTCAGGAAATAGGGGGGGGGCGTAACAATTCGAAGTGTCTAGGGCACAGGGAAGGTTAAAAACAGCCCTTAAGAACGATATCTTTAATGCTTTTAGGAAAATAAATGTTACTTTTTAAAATAAATACGCGAACATCAAAAATTTCACGTCACTTTACTTTGAAAAGCTGTCTGTAAATTAATTTTGTTTTAACGAATATTGGGATATTACAGCCCTATATCATAAAAGTGTGAAATTAAATCGCGCGAAAGTATGTTTTATATCCCCCGTCAATTCTTTTTTTTTTAAAGTGTAGTTGACAATTTTCGATAATTTTTCGCAATAATAGAAAAATTTAGAAAAATTGATTTCTAAAGAGGAGAAAAAACAGTCAAATGTCATAATTGTGCTTTTGAAGACCACTATTTTCTTTTAATTTTAAAATATCTTTTTAAAAAAATTCGTGGGAAAAAAATCATGAAACATTTAGTGAAATATTTCCCGTACACAAATCTCTCCTAAAAACTTTTAAGTAATATTTAAGTTATCTCTGTAAGTGGTAATTACACAAAAACAAAAATTATAATATAAAAATAAAAATTCATCTTATTTTTTTAATAAAAACAATAGTAAATAGTTCTCTTTATAATGCAGGAATTATTTCTTTATACAGTTGTAATTTTCGTTCACTTGATATATTCTTGTTATTTATAGAGGAATATAGTGAAAAAAATCTTAAAAATATTTTATTCTCATATTAGAAGCAATATTTTTCCTTCTAAGTTTAATGATTTTTTGTGTGATAATGTTTAACTTTTTGCTGCTCCATTCAAACTTTTTTCCTATAAAAATATAAGCGGAGCAAAACTATGTTAAAAAGAATCTCATAAAAAAAAACCTTCGAGTACACTAGAAAAAGCCAGAACTGAGGCGATTAAAAAACAATGTGACAAAATATTCAGTTATATCAAATACATTTTATTACAGAATATAAAGTTTTATTATTATTATTGTCTCGAAAAGCTCTTAATAAAATTATTAACTGTCTGGTTATTACTATGCCTCCTAAAAATGAGTCACTGTGTACTTCGGAAATTTATAGGAAAAATTGTAACTGGAATTTAAGTCTAGAGAAGTCCAACTTTTTTCATATCACATTTGAATGTGAGTATACTAAAAGTTGTTTTTAAAATGTTATTTTATTTTTCTAATGAAAATATAAACACAGACAGCTAAAAATAATATTACAAAAGTGATCGGACACTAAAACAGCTTTGAATAAACTATTCAATAACATTATAATCTTTATTTTTGCTTCATGATGACGTTTAAAATATCGTTTGGTTTTCCCCTTTGCTTGTTTATTTCGCAAAAAAAATATTTAATTTCACTTCATAAGTGTTCGTAATAGTAACAAGATACCAAATGTTGTTCAAAAACTGGTTACTTTTTCAACAAAAAAAGATAAGTCACTTTAAACTACTGCTAAATTTATAAATTTTGTAAAATCGAATCGAAATCACAAGAACTGGTTATCCTGCTAAATTAACTCGGCGTGATAAGAGATTTTTATTATTGGAAAAGTTGTGAAAAACGTTGTTAGAAAAATAATGCATACACGCTTGATTACGTTAAGATTTCAATCAACGATTTTCATCTTCAGTTTCATCTGACACTGTTAAATGAGTGATGAGATAAGTTGATTTGTACATCCGTTCTGCGAAAAGAAAACTTTTGCAGCGTCCTAAGAATAGAAAATGTAGACTTTCACTCACAAAATCAATGATAAATAAGGCAAAACCTTATTGGAAACAAGTGCTCTTTCCGGACGAGAACAAATTTAATATGTTTTTTTTTTCAGATGAGCATTAACAGTGCAGATAAGAAAAAATTAGGAAGGAGTGATTATTAACGTCGCACTATAAAGCATCACGAAAGCTATTGGCGACGGACCTTATAATTCGGGACTTCGGTCAAACGATGAAAACGACGCCTGAGAGTTGGCACTCTCCTCTCCAAATTACACCACCACACCAAAGGGACACTTGAGCCTCGACAGATTTAACGGGCATCAACTTCCCACACGCCGGTTTTTCTCGATTTCATACCATGAGTTGGTGACCATAACTACAAGGTTACCGGGAACAAAAAACAGTAAAAAATTAATTATTGATTAAATTATTAGCATTAATAAATAAAATTAATTATTAATAACACATAGTTAATTTTCTTCTTCTTTTTTTGAGTTTTGACGTTTTTAAAACAGCAATCTAATTTTTTTAAAAAAAACTCAGACAAATAATTACAGAATCGGAAAAATCATTTATTTCGCCAAGATACGGTAAAAACTTTTTTACAAAATAATAATATTACGATTTTTTTAAATGAGTCAAAATTGATACGTTTTTATGAAAATGATGTCTAAATTGTTGCGCATGAATTTTTTTTTCTCTTAAATGAATAGACATTCCGTACTAAAACAGCTCATGCTTTGCTCTTTTAGAATCAGTCATTTAAAAAATAAAATGTCGAAAACTTTTTTTTAACGATTTTTCAAAAAATACACAAAGTTTTAATTAAACATTTAATAACTTCATCATTTATGAAGATAAGCTCTCGAAACTTTTTTTTCGTGTGTAGAACAATATTACCCAAGATCTGTACGAAGATTGAAAAAAATTGTTTAAAAAGTACGGATTTTAAAAAAGATTTTGTGTTTTTCGTCTAATATCCTTTTTGCGAGAATTGATTCAGCTAAACCAGGGATGGAGAACCAGCGTTGAATGAGACGAACAGGCTGAGAAACCTGTCCAGCGGTAACTAAAAAGTAAAAAATAAATTAAAAGTAAAACAACTTTTTTAAAAACAAGCTTTTATTTAATTGCTCTAAAAAGAATAAAATAAACTTTTCCTTAAAATTTTTTTTTTACTATCAACTTATAACGTCATTACACAATTTAAATGACATAAAAGCTTGTCGCGAGATTTACCGTGTAGATAAACAAGTAATTAAATAACTTGACCTAATTGATTTTAATTTTTTAAAAATTCAAACTAAGTAAATACGAGTACTTAAATCTTGCGGCAAGCTTTTATATCATATAAATTGTGGAATGACATTGTAAGTTGAAAATAAAAAAAAGTTTTAAAGGAAAAGTTTATTTTATTCTTTTTAGCGCGTTTAAATAAAAGCTTGTTCAAAAAAAAATTTTTTTACTTTTAATTTTTTGAGTTGTGCTTACGTTTTTAACTTGTGAATGGTTCCTACGTCCAACTAACATGTGATTCCTTCCTTTCAGCGTCTGTAAATTTTTTTTGCGGTCACTTCAAAAATAAGCAAGTCAGTGATGAAAAATGTATACTTTAACAATTATTTGTTCTTTTTCTTCGGATTGGGTCCAAGCAAAATTCTAAAGTATATAAACACTCAAAAGTGTTATCAATTCTACGATTATATTTGTTTTATTGACCTTCGGGTTATGTTTATGTTTGTCGGATTGCTGTATATTCAGAACTAGTTCACAACTAGATCATTTTCTAGTTGAGGAGTGATATACATAATTGGATCCTTTTTATATTCCCTGCAGGACAAAAAAGAAGCTATCTTGACTTGCTATGCTCAATGTTTTTTTTTCTAGCTTTGAAAGTATTATGTAAGGTTTTCTTTTAGTCATCACTAACTTTTTCTTGGATATATTTCTAAGATTATTCCAAATGCATTATCATCAGGGATTCCTTTTGAAAATAAATAGTTCGGATTTGTGACATACGAAAAGATAAATGTCTCAAAACAGATTATGAAGATAAAAAGTTAAGAAAAGGGAGAAAAGTCTATTTACTTAAGTTAGATAGTCAGTAAACAGAAGAATACAAAACATTATAGACTTTAAATGCATAATAAGAGCTTCTAATGACACTCCAACTGTTATAAAATATCAGAAAAGTTTCCTCATAAAAGTATAAGATGATTTTCCATTGGAAATGTTTTCTGCTACTTATATTTTTAAACAATGTTGGGAGAATAATAGTTCACTTCTTCGCCAACAAATGGCTACGCAAGCCCAGTCGGAAAAAAAAGTTTAAGAAATAAGCAGAATTATAATATACAGACTGAAATATAATAGATGAAATAATAAAAATATATATATTATTTATTGAAAAATAGTCATTATTTATGTTAAGATGAATTTCATAATTTTATATTTAGGCATTTATAATTTATTATTATTTATATTATGTTAATTAATTGTATTTTTTTAAAGTATTTTTTTATAATTGAAAATTTTTAAAATTATATTTGGTAATATTTAAAATGGTACTTGTAAATCTGGGAACGATTGGAACAGTTCCATTAATGACATCAACTTGCAATGTTTTTACTGAAGCTGTAGTTAAGCCTGAGGAATAAAAAATGTTTTATTAATTTTTATGCATTCTTTCTTTTCTTAAACAATAAAGGACCAACAGCAGTGCCGATTTAAGCTCATTCCGTGGTCCTGAGGGCAGAAGATCTACAGGCCCCCTTGGCACGGGCGGGTCGAAATTTATTTCAAGACAACCTGGTTAAGTCCAGCTTATCCGGGCTCTTCTGGGCCCCTGGGCACCCGCCCCAAGCTCCTAGTGGATAAACCGGCACTGACCAACAAGACCTTTTTGTGTTTCATTTTCTTTTATTTCATGAAATGTAACAGCAGTTGTCTTAATACATTTAAAAGTATTTTAAAACTTTTTGTTTCAACTCAAATGAATCTGAAGCAAAATCTTTTGAAACAAAGTAAAGTAAAAATTATGATTTTTGAAATCTTGGGCATATTATCGTAAAATTTTTCACAAATTGTACATGATTTCTTAAGGCACTTAGCATTTTAAAGCACTTATTGTAAATGTTTTTAAAGAGATTAAACAACTCAAATTTTATATAATATTAAATCGGTTTTTCAAAGAAAAAAAAATAAGAATTTTTTTTTATGTAGAGTTTATATATTGCGTGACTGTTGAAAAAAAACTTTGATAGTTTATATAATTAAAGTGATTATGATTCAATTATCGCAATCAAAGAATAAAATCTTATTAGGAAGCATATAGAAATAATCGGCGTAAATACAAAGAGAATACAAATGATGGATAGGATTTTAAAAAAATCATATACAGTCGACTCTCAATAATTCGAATTTGGATGGACCAATGAAAAACTTCGAATTATCAAGAGGGTAGGAAAAAACTCTCAAAATACACGAAGAAAAATTTTTTCTAACACATTTAAATTTGAAACAATGTAATAAAACGATAATAGTCCATATGTATAAAATTATTTTAAAGTATTTTAAAAAAATACATATTATACAGAAGTTGAAGTCCTGTGTGTATTAAAATAATACATTTTTGTATTATTTTAATGCATACTGTACATACTATAAATAATACATATTGTACATACTTCTTTTTTTTTTGACGAAAAAATCTGTTATCTTGTATCTTTCATTCCTCTTTGGAAATAAAATCATTTCGCACCCGGTTCCCTCAGACGTTGTCCTCAACACTATTTGATCTTCAAGACGGGGTCCAGTCCGACCCATTCCCTCTTTGGTGCCACATGCTGTATGTCACACAGAGGAGCCATAAATCATCATATCAGTGCGACGCAAAATACACAATCCTACGCAGACAGATAGCCATCGAAGGGGCTACGTAACAGGGGGAGACACGCAGAGATACTACAACACAAAGCTTGTAAGCTCCAACCTGTTTGCTACATGATAAGTGAGTGCTCGAATTGTCGAGAGTTTTATAAGATAACTTCGAATTATTACGTGTTGTATTTTAAGCAGCCACAGATTTTACTTCGAAATATTGAGTATACCAAAACGTATTGTTTTAGTTCGAAATATCAAGAGCTTTTCTAGGGACTGAGCATAAACTTCGAATTAGCGAGAGGTTCGTATTATCGAAGGTTTGAATTAGCGAGAATCGACTGTATATTTTTGAAACTACTGCACATATTACAAAAAGTGGTACATAAATGTAAAGAGAAACCTATAAAAGTTTTTTTTTCTGTTACAAATGTTCGATGTAGCGATTGCTAAATGCACGTTGTACCATAATAGCTGAAAAAGCGTGTCCATACTCTAATACGCATAAACCTCTTCTCTGTCATTGTCGTCATGTTTCAATCACAGCTATCTTGAATGTTCTGTTGATCGTTGGTGGGGAAAAAACTCGATATATTTTTCTTTACATTCATGTATCTCTTATTTGTAATATATGCAGTAGTTTCGAGAAAAGATTTCTTAAAATCTGATCAATCACTTGTACTAACACTGCACATATATATTCAGCCAATTCAATGTCAAATTTTGAACAGTCAAATACTGATTCGAATAAGAACAGAATTAATCAAAACTCATTTGGAAGAAACACAATATTAGTTTTGTATGAAATATTTTCAGACTGATAGCAACTAAAAAAATCTAGGCCATATTCATCCATATTTTTTAAGTTCCTGTTAATAGTTTGAATGACCAATATCCATTCGAAGCTCAACCGCTTAAACGAGATAAGAGTGTTATCAAATGTTTACGGTTCCAGCGTGTGACTGAAAAGAGGCTGAAGTTTGCAGTCTTAAGATTCTTTCAATAAAAGAAAGCTCTAATTTGTCAGCACCGTCATTCAACTTTCCTCGCTCTTGTTTGATGAAAAATTAAGTGTTCTTTTCGCAACAAATTCCTGTCAAGACCAGCTTCTTTGTGCATTTCCCCTTTGCTTCTATTAAATCTTGAGAATTTTTATTGTTCTTTTTCTTTGTATGATTATTTTTGTAGATTGGATTCAGATGCTCGTAAATTCATTCCATTTAAGTTCTTTTCCTCCCCGAATTTCTTATATATATCTTTCTCTCCGCTATATATATGGGGTGTAAAACTCAAACACATATTACACATTCATTTATTCAAATTCGTTTATTTTAGTGGTTCTTAAACTTTCGATCGTCGCGGCCCCGCCTTTATATATCTGCCCAGTGCCGGTTCATCAATTTGGTGCTTGGGACCTGGGCCTAGATAAGTAGGACTTAACCAGATTTTATGGTTATAAATTTCGATCCATCAGTGCCAAGGGGGCCTGTAGATCTTCTGCGCCCAGGGTCTGAAATGAGCTTAAATTGACACTGTATCAGCCTCATATCGCGGACCCCCAAAATTTTGATTATCCCACCCTGACTCCTAACACACGACTCATTGGTTTGAAGCAGTGATCCCCAACCAAAAATCATTGTTACATCTCTTGAATTGCGTCATTTGCACTGTCAAATATCTGTGTCGGCAATATTTTTTTCTTCTTTTTTTTCTGAAAAGAAGAAAAAGTAGCAGGAGAGTATATTGAAAGAGCAGGATGGATATACCAAAATTTCAAAGCCCCATATCGCTTTAATTCCTCAACCGCATGTAACCACGGTCATGGACATCTTAAGACTTCTTAAGGCGTTGGGCCTTTACGCGAAAGTAGCCCCCCCCCATGCCCCTTAAAAGTAGACAGTACATCGCGTGCGTTGTCAAATACTACACTCATGTCCATAAATAAAGGATAATGAAATTCAGGCAAAGAAAGAGACACAAGCAAAACAATTTGATTTATTTGTAAAGTCTATTTATTAAACAAAAGGTAAAGAGCAAAAAAGATGCTATATCTTTGAAATAATTAATAAAAATTGCGATTTTTACTCCCTGGAGCAAATTTCAAAAAAGAACCTATTTACAAAAAACAGTATAACATGGTTAGTATGATGGTTAATACGGAGTATGTCTCCCGGACGATGCAATACAGGCCTTGCAACGCCTATGCATGCTGAGTGTCAAATTATCAATCTGATCTTGGGGAATATTACACCACTCATCAAGCAATGCCCTCCGAAGTTCCGGTAGACAGGTGGGAGGGGGTTGACGGGCTGAAATTAGTCGGCCAAGCATATCCCACACATGCTCTATTGGATTTAAGTCCGGTGAGTATGCTGGCCAATCCATACGGGTGATATCCTCCGATTGAAGGCATTCGTCTACAATGTTTGCACGGTGAGGATGGGCGTTGTCATCCATAAACAGAAATTCAGCACCCATGGTGCCCCGAAACAAACGTACATGTTGTTCCAGAATGACATCCCGATAGATGTGGCCTGTCATTGTTACACTCTGAACATGCAGGTCAGTTCTGGAACCAAGAATAATTCCTCCCCAAACTAGCCATCCTGCACCACCGTAACGGTGTCATTTAATGGTGTTCTCTTGTTGGTAACAGGTACCTGGCGCTCTCCGTATGAAAGTCCGGCGAGAATCAGACTGCAAACTAAACCTGGACTCGTCGTAAAACATCACACAAGACCACTGTTGCGGTGTCCACAATGCATGCTCTCTACTCCAGGTTAATCGCAGGCCACAGTGAATTGCGGTAAGGGGAACACATCTGACAGGCCTACGAGCATATAGACCAATGTGCCCTAAGCGGCTGTACACGGTCTGCCTTGAAACTGTCGTACCGGTAGCTGAAGAGAGCTGACGAGACAGGTCTGATGCTGTGCTCCGTCTGTATCTTTTGGCAGTAACTGCCAAATACCGGTCCTCATTCGGTGTTGTAACTCGAGGGTGACCTGTGCTGTAACATCTACTCACATTACCATCATCTTGGAATCGTTGCCAAAGCCTGTAGTTGACACTCTGGGCGATTCCAAGTTCATCTGATACTTCTAGCTGGGTACGTCCACATTCCAGTTGTCCGATAGTTCTACCACGTAAAAAATCATCCAAATGCTTCCTTTGTGCCATAACTATGCGGTTATTGCACTGAAAGGCTTTTAAAGCGCTTGTGAACAATTTTACTTCTTTGCCACCATTCCTTATATACCCCTCTCTTACACTCTCGTCATTGTGACTTACTATCCACGCTATCTGGTGGTTTCCTGTAATTTGCATATTCTTCTTCAAGATGTGTGTGATATTTCTACAGGTGAAATTTTTATTTTAGAGTTCAATTTCTGTGTGATTCTGAATTATCCTTAATTTATGGACATGAGTGTAGTACAAACAATAACCCAAAACAAGTAAATGTACATCGTTTGCAATAGCAGAAACCGGCACTGCTGCCTTTTGACTGAATGAGTAATGATGATGTATGGGGATAGGCCTAGAACAATACAAGGACGACTATCATCACATGTAGTCATTTGACATATCGCTCGAAATTCATAGTTTTGACCGTTGAAATTATTCCAACCAGGATCTTAATCAGGTTAAGTCAAGAACCAGATGAGGTCCTGGACCCGGGCCCAGTTGGCCCATGCCTTAAAAAGTCCCTGAACAAGGTAGCCTTGTGGTTATGGATACGAGCTCACGTGGTCGGCGTCTCATGATCTCGAGTCCTAGTGCTCCTGAAAACATGTAGGGGGACTGATGCATGTAAAGTCTGTCGAAACTCAAAATCCTTCCGTTGGCGTGGTGTGAGAGTTCGGAAAGGGGGTGTCAACTCGTCCTCGACACTTGACCATGGTTCAGAATTACGTAGTCCATCGAGCCGGATCATACAAAAAAAAATATTACAAACCCATAACATAGGCTTTGGGCTCCTAGAATCCTCCTTCAATGCGGGGGTGTATGTAACGCCACTGGTAAACGGCTATAGTTATGATCTGAACCTTCTTCAGGAGGTCTGTTCAAATCACTTCAAGATAGTTAAAAAAAACAGACATCCCGATCTATACTGGTGTCCAAAAGTTAAGCATAAATCCTAAAATGCGAAAAACATGGAGTAAAAATTCGTAAAATTATTCCACATTTTTTGCGGATATTAATTGGGTGACGAAGAAACATTGGGTTTATGCAAAACCTTTCAGTCGATTACGTCCTGCGCGAAACACCGGCGCATGTCGAAACGCGGAGAAACCGATTCACACCGCATAGGCAGTTCAGACAAGTTTTGTGCAACTGCTGTGCGAAGGAACGTTGTTAACCATCAAACAAGGTGAATGATGGCACAAAGACGCCAGTTGGACATGTTTACGAAAGGAAGAATCGTTGGAATGCTAAAATCCTCACGATCACAAACCAAAGTGTCTCGAATTCTGAATGTGGACCAGTCTGTGGTCTCAAGACTGGGGCAGAGGTTTCAAAGAACGGGAGATGTTACCCGACAACCAGTATCAGGTCGACCAAGAGTCATAACCCCTCGCCAAGACCGATATCTGGTAATAAGTGCGCGACGTTAGAGGGGCAGTACTGCCAGAGCACTGGGTTCGGCACTCACAGTCGCCACAGGAATACGAATTTCAAGACAAACTGTTTACAGGAGACCCAATCATGCTGGCCTGTATGCCAGAAGACCAGCCGTTTGCATTCCCCTCACGTCTGCGCATAAGCGCGCTCGTTTGAACTCGAGTTTGAAACATCAACATTGGAGTGTGGGAGAGTAGGCCAATATGATGTTCAGTGCCAAGTCCTGGTTTAGTCTGAGTACTGATTCTCGGCGAGTAACGATATGGAGAGAACGTGGAACACGTTTTGAACCAAGAAACATAACGGAAAGACATCATTTTCCATCAAGAGGAGTAATGGTATGGGCAGGCACATGATGGATGACCGCACAGACCTCCATTTCTTTGACACGGGGTCTGTGACTGCTCAAAGATACAGAGACGAAGTTCTTGAGCCTTATGTTCGCTTGTTTCGAGGTGCTGTCGATCCTGACTTTATATTCATGGATGATAATGCGCCATGTTTCACCGAGTGGTGCTGATTGATGACTTCCTTGAAACGGAAAACATCCATTGCATGTCGTGGCCTGCGAACTCAGCTGATTTAAATCCTATCGAGCATGTATGGGATATGCTCGGGAGACAAATTGAAGCCCTTTTGCACCCACCAAGCTCCATTACAGAACTGAAGAGAGCTCTCCAAGAAGCTTGGAACCGTTTGAACCCACAACTCATTCATCATCTCATAGCAAGTGTGATAAATCGCTGTGAAGCGTGCCTGGCTGTCAGAGGTGACTGACTACACGCCTTATTAAAGTGCAGCATCAGTATTTTATTTACTGTTTTCTTTCATTTTTTCTTTAAAGTGTGAATCCTTGCTATGCTCAGTTTTCTTTCAAACTGCTACATTGGATAATAAAATTAATTATTATCATTCTTTTGATTTGCTTCCTTATTTTATTACCATTTTACACCCGCATATCACGTTTCCCGCCATTCTGATTTACAGTTCCTTCTTTATTCACATAATTATCAATTATGCTTAACTTTTGGACACCAGTGTACACACGCAGAGAGATATATTGAGCACCAATGTTTACTTTTTAAAATAAAATACCATGGATTTAAATATTTAACATATCATTGAAAAAACAGAGGAACTTTAGAACCATTACTGCATGTATATTTATTTTCCATTTGAGTTAAATTTCACCACTATTGTAAACTGCAGACGCAAATGATTTATGAATGAAAAACAGCATACTTTTAAGCTAAAAATCCTTTTCGAAACACATCCATTGAGAAAAAGAATCAAAGGTCTATCCGTTGTTTCCAAGAGCTAATCCATTAAATAACACGAATATGAGAAAACAAAAAAAAAGTACCGAGAAGAACAAAAAAGTCAAAGTGGGGAACAATAAAGATCAATGATAAAGAAACTGCACCATTTCAGACAGTTTATGAAAGTTATATTAGCATATAGGAAAAATATTTATTCTCAAAAATAAAATTTCACATAAGTAAAATGGGCATAAAACATCAGATACATTGGTCATTCTCCTGGTATGCTACAGGCTGTTATCTTTAGCAATATTAAACTAATCTTATTTGACCAGCGTTTTTCAAATTTTTTTGTCCCGCAAACCGATAAAACGTGTTCATATTTTCGCGTACCTGTCGTATTTTCTAAAATTTTACTAGGCTTCCAAAAACATCATTATAAGTTAATTGCAGCATTTTTACTATCATTTCAACATTTAAATTTAAAAGGAGTAATTAACACAATTACTGTATAAGTAAACAAACCTTTAAAAAATACTTCAGAAAAATATAAAAAATAATTACAAAATCGACGTATATCGAAACAACAACAACAAATCCAGTTCTCGAATAACTACAAAATTAAATACACTCATGTCCAAAATTAAGGTCACAAACATGTTTTACGACATAATTCTAAATTGCTTCTAGTAAAATTGATGGAATATGTATTTTATATTCAGTGAAAATCAGTTAACACAAAACTGAGGGGACTGAAATATTTTTTCGTGTTAAAAGATATTACAAAAAAAAAATATATATATATTCAACAAAGTTTAGTTAATTGGAGTACATTTTATTTACATAGATATGTCTTTAAGCATATATGAAATAAAAATTAATGAAACTAAAAGCATTCAAAAGAACTTTATGAAATTTAATAATTTATTTTTAACTTTTTTGAAAAATCAAACATTTGTTTTTGAGTTTTTGGTAAATAATCTGATATTTTTTCTTGCATTGTCTTTTTTAGTATCAAATTGTCAACAAATTGTTCGATGTTGTCCATTTTGTCATTCATTGTGCCATTTGAATGTGCGCCTAAAAAACTGCGTATATTTTTCATGATGTTCCTCATTTCGGATGACGTGGAAACAGGAACTGCATTATTCATTTCATTTTTCGTCTTCGGAATCTTCATCAATGATATTTTTTAACTTTGAACAAATTTCAAAATGTCTTTGTCTGCCTTAATTAGTTTTGTACGCACATTATCATCATCTACTGCAACGAATTATTCCGATGGTACAGTAGTACAGTCCAATCCGGCTGATGTTTTCCTCATTTTGAGCGTTCCCAGTTGGGAAATCTTTTTGTGTTAAGCGATTTTCGTTTCCTTTTAAGAGGAAAAAAGGGAAAAAAATGCGTGAAAATACATAGTAGTTTGTCGGAACCGTTGTATTGTTGTCGTGACCTTACCCAAGGAAAGGAATGAAAGTTGCCAGAGTCTGAGACAGGTTGGACTTCAAAACGATAGATGGCGACTCCACCTATCTCCACAATTTAGACATAGAAACCTTCTCCAGCCCCCTGCACCCTGGGTATCTGCTGCGACCGACCACAAGACTTTCGGACCCACTGATTTAAAGAGCACGCAGTCCGTGTAAACTCGGAGGGTATTTGGTGGCATCGGGCATAGAACCTAGGCCTTCCGGTTTGGAGTCGATGCTCTAACCCAGGGGTGGCCAATCTTTTTGGGAAGCGTGTCACAATCTGATAAAAAAAAATTACGCGTGCCAGTTTCAACTTTTCTACCAAACTAAAAAATATACAAAAGTGAAAAAATGTTACTTATAGGCTTATTATGGGTTATTTACACCAAAAACTTACTTTTAAATGCAAATTCTATACAGTGAAAATGTAAAAAGAAAATGGTATAGCAAATAAAACAAAAGTAGAAACTAATATTTTATTGTTGATAAATTTTTACAGGATCAGTCAGTTAGCTAAGGTACAAAATAAAAATAAGCAGCTTGAAACATTTAATTTTAAATGATTACTAAGCAGTCTCTTAATGTGGCTTTTGAATCTGTAGTTTTTTTACTAAATCATCTATATTTGGATTAGTTCGTGAAGATGCTAACAAAATTAGGTGTTTTAGGTGCATATCAGTTAATTTTGAGCGATATTTTGATTTAATTACGTTCATAACAGAAAACATTTCTTCACAAACATATGTTGATCCAAACCTACAACAATATCTGACCGCTAAATCATGTAAATTTAGAAAATTACTTGGTGGCACAAATTTCCAAAATTCGATGCAATTTGGATCGTTTGCGGTTAAAATAATTTCTTTATATTTGCTTTTCAGAGTAATATGGTGCTGTAGGTCAATAATTTCAATTTGTACCTGAGGTGGGTAAGAATTAATGTCTTGAAGAGAAATCGAAAAAGGATTAGTGAAAAGTTCAGTATTTTTTTTATCATCTTTAAAATCCTCAAACCTGGCACTGAAAGAATCCTGCAAAATGGATATTAAATTTTTAAATCTATCATAGTTCGGAACATTACTAACTTTGGCAGATAATTCCTGCATGAATGGGAAATGAGTTAATTCTTTCTCCAAAATCCAGACAAAAAAGCAAAAGTTTGTTCACAAAAGAAGATATATGACCAACTAGGGTAGGAAAAATACAATTTTCCCCCTATAATTTCTTAAATTTAAATTGTTCAAATTTCATTAATCGGTAAGAAAGTAAATCCACAGCCATTTTCACTCTGATGAGCGAGCATTCAGGCAGTTCATCGTTTTCTAGATATTCTAAAACACATCTCCTCAACTCAAAATCGCAAGTAAACTTCTTGAAAGCAGCGCACACAATGAAGATAACTCGCATTTTCTTCACTCATCGTGGAGCGAGCCGATTGTCACTCAGGGGCAAACGAAAGACAAGTTTAAGTCCTTGGCACAAAGAGCTTCTTGATGAATAATACAATGATACTTAAATTTTTCTTCCCAAATAATTTTCAAGCAGTGCAACAAAACCTTTTATTCTGCCAACCATGCAAGGCGCTCCATCTGTGCTAACACTGTCTAATTTTGTCCATTCTACTTTGTTAATTTCCATTACATTTTTAAGTTCCTTAAAAATATCTTCACCTGTAGTTAAAACTAGTTGGTGCAAATCAAGAAATTCTTCCACAGTATCAAAATTTTCATTCCTGTAACGCACAAAGAATCTTAACTGCGCATTGTCAGTGATATCACAGCTTTCATCCAAAGTTAATGAAAAATATTTGCAATTTTGAAGTCCAGACACAATTTGCGTTCCAACATCCTGGCCCATGTCCATGCCATGTCACCCACATATGACAGTATTTCTGGACAAAGCTATTTTATCAACCATATTTTTGACATTAAGATCACCGAAATTTTGGGCGAAAATTAAAAGGCTGCTTTTTATTATCTCCTCTCCGTCAGAATATGGTTTTTTCTTGCGGGCTACAACAAAGAAAGTTCTTAAGAAGCCTTCACCATGGTTTCCAACAAAGATTGTTGGCTGGCTAAAGATTTCTTTTTTTTATTGATGAATTCCGTTCGCAAATTTGATCCTACAGGATATTTGCTTTTGAAATCACTATGCAGTTGTTTGAAATGACGGTCCAAGTTAAAATTTTTTGGAACTGCTATACTAATTCCACATATCAAACAAACAGGCTTGGAAGCATTTTGATGTGTAAACACGTATTGTTCTTCCCAGACAATTTTAAAATCACCGTGCTGCAATATCCTCTTCATAATTTCTTTTCGATGTCAAAGGTTTACTCATAAACATATGGAAAATTTTAAAAATTTAAACTACGCAACACTAAAATATAGAAACAATTTTAGAAGAGGAGAAAAGCTAAACGTCTTGCTAAACGGAGTTTAAAATCAACCGAGTCTGACAGCTAGAAACAATTTGCCAATGTTACGCTACAAATTTTCTAGGTTCCAAATCCAGCATTCTGATTATTTGTGGATGCAAGTTGCTCCTCTGCTTTATAAAGCGGCTACTTTGTGCAGATAAAATTACTTCTACCGTATCAACAACTGCGCTCCTAATATATTGCAGAATTACTTCTTGGCATTACAGAAATCGTAAATAGCCAACACCTTCGGAAAAACCTTTTTATCTGACATCACGCTGACAGCCAATAGCTATAAACTTCAGCCCTGCACAGGGAAGCTGAAATTTGAATGGAAATCTGAGATGTTAAAAATTAACCACCCCCGAGAGAGCGTGACTTTTTGGGCAGTTTCGACCGTCCGAGAGAGAGAGAGAGAGAAAGAATTTATTTGTTTTCAGTTTCACGTTACTCAACACTTTTCTCGGAATGTTACAAAGCAGTATAATTGTAAGTTTTGGAGCATGATCTCATTTTTGGCGTTTCTCTGAAGAAAAGAGAAATCTCGCTTAGCGCCCTTAAAATCTCACGCTGAAAATTTCTGTTTCTTACATATTCTCTTCATGACAATTTTTTTATTGTAATTCAATTAATTCAGTAATATTTTCATAATATTTTTGTAATTTTTCAAAAAGCCTTCGCGTGCCACAGTTATGAACCCCACGTGCCACATTGTGGCACGCGTGCCGCGGGTTGGCCACCCCTGCTCTAACCACTAGGCTAACCACGGCTATGTTGTATTATTTCCTGTTAACCGATATTTCGTCTTAAGCGTTTTCGCGTTTAACGTACTGTACATTGAATTTTTGTATGAAATTCAAATTCACCGCTGCTTTAATATTTTCGGGCAAGTAAAGATGAAGAAAAATTTATTATTAGCATTTTTTTCGCACAATGTTCCATTAAATTTCTTTCCAATTCGGAATGACATCCTTCAAAAAATTTCTTTTTGTAATGATATAATTTCCCACAAATATGCAATCAGAACATAAGCCTTTTGCAATGTATTTTTGAAGTGAAAACTTCTTTAGAGGCGTTGGGCACTTTTTGTTAGGGGAAAATCTTATGAATTCCCGTCACCGACATGCTCTGACTGGCGCATGCGCAGTGTGCTGTTCGCCTTAGACACTTTTTGGATGGGTGAAATCTCGTGCATTCGCGTCATCGAAATGCTTATAGCAGTATATCTGTAGCTATACAGCTGACGTATAGTGCTGTGTATATTTTATTAGGGAAATTGAATGGATTTAGTGAAAAGTTCCATGTGTATATACTGTACATTGCTCGCTGCGATTCCGAGAATGGGCAATACATATTAATGGTTGCCGTTTATATTTTGCCTGGAAAATCTATGAGACAGATACAACAATTTTTATTCAAAAATTTGATGATTTATAAAAAAAAAAGGTTCTGAAATACTCGAAAAAGATTTGGCGAAAAATATGATAATGTACCGATGATTTTAAGTGGAGACTTCAATATTAACTTTGCAGATGATAAAAATCTATCACTAATTGAATTTCTAAATGAAACAATTTAAATATGTCCAATGATCGAAAATTCAGTACTACAAAATATAAAACGACGATCGATGCGGTTTTTACGCTATACTTAGATAAATTTGAATCAAACATTTTCCTTTTTTACTTTAGTTACCCTAAGCCTATTGTATCTTTTTTAGAACAAAATGAAATAATTGAAAGCACAAAAAGTCTAAGTATTGTTGAAATTAATGATGACAATGATGCAAACAATTAAAATAATGTTAAAAATCAAGTACATTGAAATTTAAGTAAATACAAATACTATCCATAAATAATATGATTGTATATTAATTGTTATTTCAAATGAATTATATTTATATTTTGTCCTGATCTTGTACAGCCCGAAATATATTTGAATATTAAAAAACCATATAAACATGCATTTAGTTGTTGCTTGGAGTGTCAATAGATGTGAAAACAGAGATTAATGTTGATAATTTTAATTCTAACATTATGAAATTTCAAATTTTAATACTAAAAGTTCTAAGTTTTCACTTCTATCGGCAGTTTCTATAACTGCCAATTTTTTCCTTTCAAGGTCGTTAGGCGCACATATTTTAACAGTAGAAAATGGTCTATAAGGAAGGTTAGCTTTTTTCCTCTCCTCTTTCAGTGATGTTTTTGTGGATTTTCTTCTGAAGGACATTCTCTCATTGAAGGTAGACCTATTCTGCTCTACTAACCTTAACTGAAATTAGATATAAAGATGTTTTGTACAATCATCCTGAGAAGGCAAAATCCAACAAGACTGATAATCTTACGCAATGGAAACATGCATGACATTATAATATCCAACTCTTTATTTATATGTTTTGTATACAAATATTCCGTTACACATGCTAATTAAATACCTCTTTGATCATCAGTATATGTATCAAGTTTAAAATGTCAATCTCTATTTCATTAGATATTTTTATTGATACAAACAAAAAATAAACATTAAATAAAAATGCAAGTATAATGTATTAAAAATAAATTTTTTGAAGAAAGTTATGCACTTTTGTTTTACGTTTTCTTAATTGGTATAAATTTTTGTCTTCATACCTTTTTATCTCAGTAAAATAACTTTAAAATATATAAGAAGAAAGAATAAAATTGAATTCGAAATCACATTAGCGTATAGTTGGACGAACCTTATATGTTGATGCCGAAAACCGCTCCACCAGTGGCATAGCTAGGTATCCAAAGGCCATGGTGCAAACAAAGAAATGAGGGCCCAATCTTGGTTGGATTTGATCAAGTAAAAACTTATAAATATTTTAAATATACAAAGCTACACATTCTTTTTATAATCTTCACTTTCTTGGCATTGTTTGCGCTTAAACGCACCACCCACCATTTTATCCATAACTTTAGTTTTATAATTTATCCAACAGAATTCGTATTTGCTGGAGTACTTCCTGACGTTAAAAGGAAGCAGAAACGTAATGCTACGCTACAAAACGCCATTGAGAAATCCGTGGCTATTTATTCTGGAGGATCGAATTAATACGTCAGAGTTTGATAGCTTCAAAATGGTACACCGAGATAGACAGGAAATGATACAAAAAATATGCATGAACAAGAAAATACAATACAATATTTTATTATCATTTAAAAAAAACACACATCTGCAAAAGAGCAGAGGAGGGGGGGGGGGGGGGACAAAATTACATCAGTCGAGAAGCTTGCGAAATATTGAAACAGGAAACTAGCTCATTTGGAACCATATTGTTATTAAAAATATGATTGGAAATAAGCTAGTTTCCTGTTTCAATATTTCGCAAAATTTATGTTCAGTGTTTCAACATAACAGACTTTTTAATAAGTTAAGTTCTCAACCCTGAACAAACAATGAAAAGAATTTAGGGGAATTCCCTACAAATTTGAAAAAAATCTTCAAATATTATTATATAGTTATGTTTTGCTAACTTTTATATTCATATCTTAAATTTGGGAGAAATTATAGCAAATTCGGCTTGCAGGGAGGTAAGGGTCTGAAGAGCCCTCAAGCCCCTCAAGCCCATTGATAGCTACGCCACTGATAGTTTGCCCATTGATAGCTTGCCTAGCCCATTGATAGCTACGCCACTGCTCACCACGTAAATGTTATTTTGCCTGCAGTAACACTCTCATTGTGGGAAAATTGAGTTTTAAGGCAAAATTATCTTCCCATAGTGAACTGGAAAAATAAGATCATGGGGTAAAATCCTAGGAGAGCCCCCACCCTAGGCGACAAACCAAAAAAAGCGCCAAGCCAGAACTAGATGACACCAAGCTAACCGACAATGGTGGCAAGTGGATATAGCGGGACAAGGTGGATTCGTAATGAAATTGTATGTAAACCATACAAAAATTAATCAAATATCTTTAAGATAAAAAATTAAAAAAACACCACTTACTTTATTACTCTGCTGATCTTTTCCGAGTGGAGGGTACAGCGTAACAGCAGACCACGAATTCTTTCTTATACTTCTGCAAACATCATGCGCATCCACGCCATTTTTTCATCTCCATTCAAATCCATCCAAAACAGCACTTTTTCGTTCGTATAATCCTATTTGCTCATTACATTTAAGACATTCATAATTCGAAGCAATCAATCATTTATACCATTCAATCAATTCTTCCTTACCTTTCGCATTCAAGAAAGTCAAACATTCTAAGGTATACTCACTCACAAACGCAGCCATACTTCCAGCCCGGTGCCCAGCGACAAAATTCGAAATGCCCGTCGGTAAAATGACAAAATACGAAAATTCCAGAAATAGTTAGGCTTACCATATCCAGTGTATCAAAGTAGGGATACCAAGATGACGCAATTGTAGCCAACCAATTACGGCAACCATAGAAGATGTTACCAGGGTAACCAGATTTGGGGGAAAATACGATTTCATCAACGAATCCCTGAGAAGGCTCTTAGATTTACCCTTCTATAAATTCCCGTTTAAAGGACCGTTGAAACAAAGATCGAATCAGTTCAGAAGAGGCTCAATTGAGATCAGAGTCTACCTGTGCCTTGACTGCAATAAGAGAAACTTTATCTGTCTGAATTCCTTCCAGTGGAACTGTTCTAGAAAGCCGTTGCTGGAAAGTTGTAAAGTTTGTTTATAAAGAATGCGTCTCACACTAATGTAAATAATCTGTTGTAATACTTCGTTGTGTATACACATCGATTTGTCTTCGTGTAGTCATCTGTTCTTCCTTGTCGATTTATAACTATGTTATTATTCAAATAATTTGAGTCATTGGTTGTGTGCCCCCTCCCGTACACTTGTAACAATACTACTGTTACGTAGATCGCGGCTCGAGGATCTTGTGCAATCAGTCACAAAGAGCTAGACAATTCTTCAGGAGCGATTGGAATTTATTGTCGGAAAACAGTCCTTGAAATATAGCCGCTAAATACGCAGAATAAATCACAGAAGGCGTTCAAACCTTCTGTGGCGTTTAGACACACTATCAGTGCTTAAAATACAAGTATGTTAAAGATTATTCACAAGCACGCGGTCGTCCGACTCAACAGCCGAATTAATCGCTGGTTAACTCTTCATGGTAAAATCAATACTACTCTGCAACGGTCAAAATAAGACTAACCCAGTTTCAGCGAGCGACGCCTTATTCATAGGCCTCACAGATTTTTCTTAAAAAATCTGCTTGCGTCATAGATTGTAATACTAGTAGATTTCTCCACTAATTTCCAGAAAAATCCATAGGGTCACGAACTCGCCAAAAATGGTTCCCAAATCGCCAAAATGATCGCCAAGTTGCCAACATGTTCACCAAAAATGATGCCAACTCGACTCTATCGCCAAGATTTCGACAAGTTTCCATTGAATCACCGTTATAATGTAAGGAACGGCATCGCTTGTGGATATTACAATTTTAAAATAAAATAAGTAGAACACAAAGTAATATAAATTTATTATATACATCTAGATATAAATTATTTAGACCATTTTAAATATTTCCTTACACAAAATTCGTAACACTATTAATATTTACTTGTTCATTCTAATCAAGTTTCCATTTTTTTTTAATGCATTTCTTACAAAAAAATTCGTGGCATGAAGAATGTTTCCATTTGTACTTACTTACTTTAAAAGTACTGAAGATTTATGAAGTTATTTAATAAATACATGTATTCCTTTTTATCTCTTTGTTCGTACTTTTAGAAGTTATACGAGGCTATTTTATGATACAACGAATTATCATTAACCTTTTGTTGTTGAGTTATCAATTCGTAATACGAGAATAAAGGCTTTGTTCAATTTTGAACAACTATCGTATTTTTATTTCCTTCACAAAATCCGAATTTTTTTGCATCCGGATTGAAGAAGCTGGTTATTATAAAACTCTATGCTCATTATACAGGGTGTCCCAAAACGACCACATAAACTCTGCACAGCTAGATTCCTCGTTTGGAGTACATAAAAACTGCCCAAAGAAGCGTTCCTGTACGATCCATAGTTTACGAGAAAAATACGAAAAGCAAAGTATGACGTCACTTCCAGTGCAAGAAAAATACACTTTATTGGACATAAAGTGTATATGTCCTTTGTGTGATGTCCTATCCTGTGTGTTTTCTGATATGCTTATTGCGATGCCATAACGCCATTGAAATTTCATATGAAAATAAAGAGTAAAATGAATTCAGAAGAGTTCTCTGTTTATCAAGAAACAATCAACATAAGTAACCATCGGCAACTCTACATATAAGTAGCCAACGCAGAGAAACCCCGGCCAACGCTATGATATAACTCGCCAGATTTACTATATAAAAATACAGATCGGACTTTTCTACAGAGCCTGAACTAGGATTTTTGAAAAATTCCCATTATTTTCAGAATCGCGATCAACTGAAATTATAACAGGTGTTTTTTGTTAATATTTCTCTAATCTGATATATTAAGATATGAATTTACTTCTGTATAGTATTTTCCAAAAATTCCACTTAAGGCTTTTTATAGAAGTCTTACCTATACATAGGCAAAATATTATTGTTATAAGAGCATATATCATGAAAGGAGAACGTTTTGAAAATACATAGTTCTTCATTTTTTTCCACCATAAAATTGCATTGAAATAGTTTTTTATTGAAAAAATATTCTTAAAATAATTACAGTCGACTCTCGATAATTCGAAGTTGAAGAGACCAAATAAAAAACTTCGAATTATCAAGAGGGTAGGAAAAAACTCTCAAAATACACGATGTGAATTTTTTTTCTAATACATTCAAATTTGACACTATGCAATAAAACAACACAATTGTACATACGTATAAACTCATTTTAAAGTATTTTTAAAAATGCATATTATACAGTATAAATATTAAACAGAAAATAAAATTTCTGTATTATTCTAATTCATTTATGTATTAAAAACAATTATGAAAAGAATACATATTGTACACAGATTTTTTTTGACGAAAAATTTGTTATATTTTTTTTATATTTTTGTTTTATGGCATTAAATTTAACTTAATCAATAAATTTTTCTAGAATAAATGAAGCTTGTAAAACGTCCGCATCAAAATGATTTTGAAGAAAAAAGTTGCGAGGTTTGTTTAGTAAGGCTTTAGCTTCTCTCAGAATCATCAGAGTCAAATACGGGGGGTCTTTAAGAGGGGGGGGGGTGTTACAGGGGAAACAAGCAGAGACAATAGAAAACAAAACATGTAAGCTCCAACCTGTTTGCTGCAGAACTCTACATGATAGTGATTGTTTGAATTGTAGAGAGTTATTAGATCACTTCGAATTATCACGTGTTGTATTCAGGCCGGCCACAGATTTTACTTCGAAATGCTGAGTGTACCAAAACGTATGGTACGAGTTCCGAATATCAGGAGTTTTTCTAGGGACTGAGCATATACTTTGAATTAGATAGAGGTTAATATTATCGAAAGTTTGAATTAGCGAGAGCCGACTGTATATACACTCATGTCCATAAATTAAGGATAATGAAGTGAAGTTCAGGCAAATAAAGAGACAGAAGCAAAACAAATTTGACTTATTTGTAAAGTCTATTTATTAAACAAAAGGTAAAGAGCAAAAAAGATGCTATATGTTTGACATAATTAATAAAAATTGCGATTTTTACTCCCTGGAGCAAATTTTAAAAAAGAACCTATTTACAAAAAACAGTATAACATGGTTAGTATGATGGTTAATACGGAGTATGTCTCCCGGACGTTGCAATACAGGCCTTACAACGCTTACGCATGCTGAGTGTCAAATTATCAATCTGATCTTGGGGAATATTACACCACTCATCAAGCAATGCCCTCCGAAGTTCCGGTAGACAGGTGGGAGGGGGTTGACGGGCTGAAATTAGTCGGCCAAGCATATCCCACACATGCTCTATTGGATTTAAGTCCGGTGAGTATGCTGGCCAATCCATACGGGTGATATCCTCCGATTGAAGGCATTCGTCTACAATGTTTGCACGGTGAGGACGGGCGTTGTCATCCATAAACAGAAATTCAGCACCCATGGCGCCCCGAAACAAACGTACATGTTGTTCCAGAATGACATCCCGATAGATGTGGCCTGTCATTGTTACACTCTGAACATGCAGGTCAGTTCTGGAACCAAGAATAATTCCTCCCCAAACAAGCCATCCTGCACCACCGTAACGGTGTCATTTAATGGTGTTCTCTTGTTGGTAACAGGTACCTGACGCTCTCCATATGAAAGTCCGGCGAGAATCAGACTGCAAACTAAACCTGGACTCGTCGTAAAACATCACACAAGACCACTGTTGCGGTGTCCACAATGCATGCTCTCTACTCCAGGTTAATCGCAGGCCACAGTGAATTGCGGTAAGGGAACACATCTGACAGGCCTACGAGCATATAGACCAATGTGCCCTAAGCGGCTGTACACGGTCTGCCTTGAAACTGTCGTACCGGTAGCTGAAGAGAGCTGACGAGACAGGTCTGATGCTGTGCTCCGTCTGTTTCTTTTGGCAGTAACTGCCAAATACCGGTCCTCATTCGGTGTTGTAACTCGGGGCGACCTGTGCTGTAACATCTACTCACATTACCATCATCTTGGAATCGTTGCCAAAGCCTGGAGATGACACTCTGGGCGATTCCAAATTTCTCGGATACTTCTAGCTGCGTACGTCCACATTCCAGTCGTCCGATAATTCTACCACGTAAAAAAATTATCCAAATGCTTCCTTTATGCCATAACTATGCGGTTATTGCACTGAAAGGCTTTTAAAGCGCTTCTGAACAATTTTACTTCTTTGCCACCATTCCTTATATACCACTCACTTACACTCTCGTCATTGTGACGTACTATCCGCGCGATCTGGTGGTTTCCTGTAATATGCATATTCTTCTCTAAGATAAGTGTGATAATTCTACAGGTGAAATGTTTATTTTAGAGTTCAATTTCTATGTGATTCTGAATTATCCTTAATTTACGGACATGAGTGTATATGTATATGTGTGTGTGTTCTAATTAAGTGAAACTAAATATAAAAAATTAAAAAAATTGGCAGTTATCGAAACTGCCGATTGAAGTGAAATCTTAGAACTTTTAGTATTAAAATTTGAAATTTCATAATGTTAGAATTAAAATTATCAACATTAATCTGTTTTCACATCTATTGACACTCCGAGCAATAACTAAATGCATATGTTTATATGGTTTTTTATTATTCAAATATATTACGGGCTGTACAAGATCATGACAAAATATAAATATAATTCATTTGAAATAACAATTAATATACAATCATATTATTTATGGATAGCATTTGTATTTACTTAAATTTCAATGCACTTGATATTTAACATTATTTTAATTGTTTGTATCATTCTCATCATTAATTTCAACAATACTTAGACTTTTTGTGCTTTCAATCATTTCATTTTATTCTAAAAAAGATACAATAGGCTTATGGTAACTAAAGTAAGAAAGGAAAATGTTTGATTCAAATTTATCTAAGTATAGCGTAAAAACCGCATCGATCATCGTTTTATATTTTGTAGTACTGAGTTTTCGCTCATTGGACATATTTAAATTAAGTGTTTCATTTAGAAATTCAATTAGTGGTAGATTTTTATCATCTGCAAAGTTAATATTGAAGTCTCCGCTTAAAATCATCGATAGATTATCATATTTTTCGCCAAATCTTTTTTCGAGTGTTTCAGAACCTTGTTTGTATAAAACATCAAATTTTCGAATAAAAATTGTTCCATCTGTCTCATAGATTATCCAGATGAAATATAAACGGCAACCATAAACATGTATTGCCCATTCTCGGAATCGTAACGAGCAATGTACAGTATATACACATGGAACTTTTCACTAAATCCATTCAATTTTCCTTATAAAATATACACAGCACTATACGTCAGCTGTATAGCTACAGATATACTGCTATAAGCATTTCTATGACGCGAACGCACGAGATTTCACCCATCCAAAAAGTGTCTAAGGCGAACAGCACACTGCACATGCTCCAGTTAGAGCAATGTCGGTGATGGGAACTCATAAGATTTTTCCCTACCAAAAAGTGCCCAACGCCGCTAAAGAAGTTATCACTTCAAAAATTATTCATTTATACGCTTTTTCAAAATCACGATAAGCAAACAAAAATACTAATCGAGTCATCTAAAGCTTTTGCAAGCTTAATTGTGTTGTATATTGCCACAAAAAACGCTCTTGTAAAAGTTTTTTTCAAAATATATTAATTCACTGTCGTCGATCACTGTGTCACTGTTCCCCCCATAGAAGATTGACACAAAATTACTATTAAGATATAAAGGGAATGAAAGAAATCTATATATCTATCATAAGACGTCAATAACCAAATAAACGGAAGTTTTGTGTAGCAAAAAATGTTTGGAGAAATGAATTTAGGGCTCTTTTTACTCGGAATGAGGTTACACCGTTCAATGAACGCTATATAAAACAGGAAACAAGTCACCTATTTCATCACAGCACGTGTGCTTTTGTATTCAAAGTGACACTTTAAGTAAAATAATTAAAAATTATTCATTTTTTTTTGTTATTTATTGTTTTTTTTATTAATATCTCGTTGTAAAATACAGGTGCATTGAAAAAGGCTATTTTTATCAAGTTGATTGGGTTGAAATTGAAAAGTACTTCGGATATATATATAAATAGAAAAATATTTCAATAGCAAATGAATACAAAAAGTTACCTAATGTTTCCATGTACATAGTAATGACAACGAAAATTCAGTACCTACTTAGAGCTGGAATACTTTATCAACAGTAATACAAGAAAACAAAAAGAGAAAAAAAAAGGACTCCAAACTTAATTGAAATATAAATTATATTTAAAGAATTATAAGCGTTAAAATTTTGTTTTACTGAACAGGCTTATCATATTTATGGCACAGAGAGACGAAGAGTAATATTTTCATTCTGAAAACAATTTAATATAAAATATACTATTCAAAAACAATCTATTGGCAACGGACCTCGCTACTTTGAGTTTTGGTCATGACGAGAGCGACGATTAAGCTCTGGCACTTCCCTCTTTAAGCTTCCACACCCCACCAATTTGTGAACTTTGAACCTCGACAGATTTAATATACATCAGCATTTCTACACTGCGGTTCTTCAGGGGTATCAGGACACGAACCAGGGACTCGACAACGATAACCACGAGATGAGTGACCTTCCTCTCTCCCACACATATATACAGTCGACTCTCGCTCATTCAAACCTTCGATAATACGAACCACTCGCTCATTCGAAGTATATGCTCAGAATCTCTTGATATATCGAACTAAAACAATACGTTTTGTTACACTCAATATTTCGAAGTAAAATCTGTGGCCAGCCAGAATACAACACGTGATAATTCGAAGTGATCTAATAAAACTCTCGACAATTTGAACTCTATCATGTAGAATCCTGTAGCAAACAGGTTGGAGCTTACATATTTTGTGTTGTATTGTCTCTGCTTGTCTCTCCTGTAACACACCCCCTTTACTGACCAACGGAGTTGACTCTGATAATTCTGACAGAAGCTAAAGTCTCACTAAACAAACCTCGCAACTTTTACCTTCAAAATCAAGTTGATACGGACGTTTTACAAGCTTAATTTATTCTAGAAATTTTTTTTGACAAAGTTAGATTGAATGCCATGAAACAAAAAAAAAAAAAAGATAAATTTTTCTTCAAAAAAATTATGTACAGTATGTATTTTTTTAATAGTTGTTTTTAATACATAAATGAATTCTTTTAATACAGAACTTTTAACTTCTGTTTAATATTTATTCTGTATATGATATATACTTTTTAAAAAGACTTTTAAATATTTTTATACATATGTACAATTATTCTTTTATTACATAGTTTCAAATTTAAATCTGTTGGGAAAAAAATTTCTCTTTGTGTGTTTTGGGAGTTTTTTTCCTACCTTTTTGATAGTTTGAAGTTTTTCATTGGTCCCTTCAACTTCGAATAATCGAGAGTCGACTGCATATGTAAGTAACACATTTAAGAAAATGAAGAGCCATTTTGATTAGGAGAGGTCTTATCCCTACTAAGGGATAAGACTTCTTATTCTTCCTCATGCCAAAACAATGTTTTTTAATAACGCCACGTCAATAAAGTCTTTTTCTGCTTTGTTTCTTAGAGTATTCGTTCAGTTTCTTTTTTGGTTATTATGGTTTCATCTACCTTTAACTGCTTGCCAGATTATCCTGAGTTATCTCGGGTTCATATGTGTTGCAGTTAATTATTATATCGAGAAAACTCGGGTGAAACAGAATTTGTCAGTACGATTTGTTTTATCATGATTTTGCCCAGCCTGGAGAAAATAAAAGGAAATATTCAGCTTTTTGATTATCAGTTTGCGAAGTTTTGTTGGTTTCGTGGAACTTTTTTTTTTTTGGCGGGATATGTCACGTGTTTTCCCTATTGTATAGTCGACGTCTGCTTGTGGATTAGAGTAATGTCTAAAGAAGGATAGTTCCGTTGAAAAAAAGTAAAATAATGGCGATGCTACAAGATAGTGAAAGGGATGATTCTTCAAAGCGTGATTATGGTGGGCATTGAAAATAGTGGAAGTGATTCTTCTGCATGTAGTCTACATTTTGTACTGTAAATCAGGAGGTAAATGATCACCTAAGGAATTTAGAATGGAACTGAGTAAAAAAATAATTTCAGAAAAACATCGTGACGAGTTTTTTGCAGCATCAGGAAGACACAGCATTAGTCCTTCACCACTCAGGTTAACCTCTGGGCATTTTCCAGATGTTA